>LR890030.1:786808-794308 GCA_900464855.2 Musa schizocarpa
CGCTATTTAACTCGCTGACGCGACACCGAACACAGGACTTGTTTCAATAAGTATGAGTTTACAGAGGAGAGAGAGGCAAGTTACAGTTATAATCTTAGTTACTATGTTATTCTATTATTCTATTTAATCTGTCAAAGAATGATATAACTTGTAAAAGAATGATCTAAGGTACAGGGCAGGGCCCATTCTATGGTACAGAGCCAGAGCCCTTTTCTAGACCCCACTCCTTCTCTGTTAGCACCCAAGAAGTAAGGCGAGTGAGTTCTGCCCTTTGCATTTCCTCGACCGTCCCCGGCCAAGTCACGTATAACCAAGCTTAGTCGCGACAAGTAGAGTAGTTCACTTAGTAACTAATGCGATAGATCTATCCCTTAAATACAGACCTGTTGCTTCTGCTGACGGTATAGTTTCAATCTTGTTTCTTTATTTTTCACTAGCTTCTTTACTTGCTGCTGACGACTACTTCACCTCTGATTCTGTAATTCCAATTTTTTTGAGTTTAATTCTTATACTAGGTTTGGTTTTCTGGTCATAGGTTTCTGTTATTAGGTGAAGTTGCATTCTCACTGCTCTTATCATTATTATTCTTATTATTCTGGGCATTCTCACTTCTATTATCATTATTATCATTATTATTCTTATTATTCTAATCCTTATCTTGTTACTAGGGTTCTATACTAAATACTAAACTCTATCCCCTTTGCCTCAAACACTGAACTTCTTGCTCGTAAAAAGGGCAGTTTTATGGGTTCGGAAGTATATACTGAATCATTTCTGGAACAACTTCCTTTAGCTTCAAAAAGGAACCCGCGCAACGGAACTCCTAACGCTGGTTGCTGCTTCTTGTTCCGTTGAGAAACCTTCTACTTTATATCTCTAATTACCCTGTTTCTATGCAAGACTCTATTCAAACTAACTACTTACTCTCGCTCTCGACTCTCGGGGAAAATCCAATCATATTTATTGGCAGAGGAAAACGGAAAAAGATACGGAAGAAGCACCGAACCTCTCTCTACCGACTTAGAGCCCAGCACCAAACCTAGACTTAAACAATCATTTCTTCTAGCGAGCACAGAACTCCCGTAAGCAGAAACAGATTTTAGTAGTTCCAAGCAGATCAGATTGCAGTCAAAGATCTTGGCGCAGAAGAGAACTCCGTAAGCACCTAGGAAAACATAGAATTCATTGAGAACTCCTTACTCCCCACCTAAAGAATGTCTTGCAGCTGACTTGTTCACTGTTAAAGCAAGAAGTCAACTATCAAGTTATAATTTACTTCCGCACCTGGCGGACTCATTGAAACTCGGAAACGACCCAACGAATGAATTTGGAGCCCTAGCCCTGAAAACGACACTTGTGCCAACACGTTGATACCTAACCGCATCTTCTTTTACTTCTTAGTCCTGTGCCCCTGGCTATCTGTTCTCTCCTCTTCTCTTGCTCCTCTCTTAGAACTTATATGCTACCTCTTACCTAAGTCAACTATACCTCTTGTTCTTTGAACTCTCCAATGACTCATAGGCCTGAATTCTTATCCTTGGTTTTCTACCTTCATAGCCTTCTACTTCCACTCACAGCAAAGATACAAGTAGGAAAGGGGGAATGAAACTGAGGGGTCTTAGCGAACAATAACTTTACTACCAATCAGACAGACTACCTGGCATGACTTGACGCTTAAGAATTGATTGAATCTCTAGGCTCCTCTCTGCTAACTCTAAATCAGGTGTGGAAGCCCCTCTAGTAGTTTCCTTTCATAGCTTCCTTTGACGACCTATACTTTAATAGCCTTGAATAGCAGATTACTTGATAAATAGGGATTGTTCACCGATACCAGATTATTACATTCTATAACTTGGCGTTAACTACTTATTTCATTCTATTAACTACTTATTTAATTCTATATCATATAAGAAAGAGAACATATAAGAAAGAGAACAGATTCAACTAGGGGTAACTTACAATAAGGGCCTCGACTCTGGCTCTAAAAAGAAAGATAGCCCTGCCCTGTTGCTCGTCTCTTAAAACCCAAGAAAGAAAGATAGATAGCCCTGAGACTTTACCTGAAAAGCAGTGGTGCACCATCTTAATCAAGCTGCTCTGCTGCGAGTAGATCGATAGCCTAAGTGCCTACGTATGCGAAACGAACAAGTTAGCGAGTTGCCTGGGGTTATAAAACCTTACTTTCCACTCTACCTGCTTCCTGCTTCCAAAACTCATAGCTTCCAAAACTCATATCTATCATAGGGCACCCCTTAACCACTCTAAACTCAAGTCAGAATTGAATCCATAGCTATAAACTTGTAACAACACTGCACTCCTAGTGCTATAGTCTTTGCGCTGCTCATATGTTTAGTGAGTCAAGCATTAACAACAAAGCTAGTAGGGAGAGTTGCCTTACTTATATTACGCACTAGCCCCCAATTGAATCTATGCAGTAGGGAGATTGCTCTTAGTAAGACCTCTGTTCGACATAGCTAAGATAAGAACGAACTTTAACTCTACTTCCTCAACCTCTATCTTTGGAATAAAATGACCTACAGAAGATCCATCTTTGGAATCGAATGAAAGTGCTAACTCGCGCCGCCAACAAGCAACTAACGGAATATTTATTGTTCCCCCGCCTAGGTAAGATAGAACCAGGTTAACTAACTAACCGACAAGCAACTACGACTAGGGAATCGATACCTAGCATCGGACTTACTACCCTTGCTTTCAGGCACCAAGCAAGTAAGCAAAAGGGAAGCCCTAAGTTAGTAGCTAGTAAGCCCTAAGTTAGAAGTAAGCCTACCGATCAGTAGTTATAGAATGGGGAGCTAACTAAACTCAGAATCAAACCATTAGGGCTAAGACCTAAAACCTGGGGCATCGCCTGATACTGGTGTCCGGGCTCGCTACCGCGCTTTTAGCTCACTTTAGCTATCTACTCACTTACCGCAACGAAGACATCTGGTCATAGGTCTAATTCTTTCACTGCCTTGTTTCATTCTTACCTTTGAGTTAACCCCTGAGCTCATCTAACTCTGGCAACAATTCTTCATTCTGATTTCTTGCTCTAGTACTGTTTCTTGCCCGGCTTGTCTAACTGACTTCATAACTAGTAAAAGACTTCATAACAAGTAACTTCCTTCCTAGCCTAGTCACTTCATTCAACAACTAACCTAGTCACTTCATTAAACAAGTAATTCCACAATCACCAGAATAGGGGCAGTACCACCAGGAGCTGTACTTAAAGGGATGAAACTACTAATTAAGGGGATGAAACAAAGGATTATTACTAACACAAGAACAGGACTCCCGGTCTGAAGACTCTAACCATTCACTTAAGGGCTGGACTACAACTACGAGGGGCAACTTACAAAGCTACTAGGCAAGTCCTGTTTATTAGGGTTCCCTTGCCGACCTGAACTCTAATAGACCCGAGCTCTGGGGCAACTCATTATTATTGAAAGAGCTATACCTCTGGCTACTATTACAGTAGTAAACAAATACTTCTTTCAACTCACCTAACTCCGGCTGGCTAATATGCCCCTCGGCTCCGATACCGTAGTTAACAAATATAGGGCTCTTAACTACTCTACTACTACTAGCAGCGGGGAAGCGGTGGGCTGACTCCTAGACAAAACTGGCACTGCTTCTATTCCCTCGACTCTGGCTACAAAGACAGATAAAACTGCTACAAATACTGATGAAACTGGGCTGGCTCCGCTTACCAAAGAACTCAACTTACTGCTTCAAAGCCTTTACTTGATTCTTAAACTCCTAGGGGAATGAGTTTAATACCGCCAAGACACGTATACAAACACATAGCAAGTAGGCAAGCAGGCTACTATGGAAGCTATCAAACAGAGGATAAGAATGAAATTAGTCTTATACATACTTGTTGCATTCTGACTTTAGAACAGGAACTCTACTTTCCTAACTTTATTCTGTTTCTTCCCTTAGTAACGGATATTCTTATATATTAATTCAGCAAGTAAGCTTCTTTGAGTTCTGCTTCTCATACCTATGGGTAATAGTACACTTCCCTTGCAAGACCCAACAAATACAGATGAAACTCTCCCTGCCTCACAAAGTCAGTCAACAGCCTAACAAGCAAGTAAGTTGACCACCCTAACAAGCAAGTCAGTAACCCAGCCTAGTACAAGTAGGTAAACTACCCTATCGCCAACTACGGGCTTTTCACTATAACTCCCGACCCGACCTCAACTAATAAGGAATTAAACCCGCCTAGTACAAGTAAGTAAACCAGCCTATCCGAGTCAAAGAAGTAAACTACCCTACCCTAAAAGATGGATCGTAGTGTTGCGGTAAATAATATACCTATGTGTGCTCTCCTCTGGCTCTTGCTCCTCTCCTTAAAGGCATGCAACGCCGGGTATTATTGAGATAGAAGCCGGGAGTTGGTTACTTCCGTAGTAAAGGGTTAGTGACTTCCTTCTATAATACCTATATCGAGAGTAGGGGATTTTCTATCATACCTAGAGCGAGAGCAGCGGAACAAGACTCATTTTGTTGCAGTAGATCCTCAAGACTCATTTTGTTGCAGTAGATCCTGTAGTTCAATTCGAACTTTCCTACTTGCCAACTGTGTTCGGGAACTAGTCAATAAAGGAATGAAACAAAGTAAGTAAACTACCCTACAAAGTAAGTAAACCAGCCTCACTAGTATGTAACTGAGCCAATCCACTACTACAAAGCAAAGACAAAGAGAGAAAGCTTCTTCATGATCAGAGAGTTGATACCTTTTGAATCGGTCACTAGCTTGGTCATTAGTATACGCTTGTCAAAGGAGTGGGTACTCAAAATAGCATATACTAGCTCATCCCTGCTAACTCTAAACTCATCATTTCACCCTGCTGGCAACAGATACTGAATTCAACTCAGAAGTAGGAGCCAAGCAGTTGCTCACTGAAACTCCCCTTGAAACTCCCCTTGATGACCCGATTGCTGCTGGCAACTATTAAAAGAAATGAGGCTCAGTTGCTTGGCCCGGAGTGCTAATTTAGTCTGTTTCTTCCGATCCGATTGCTACTGAGTGAAATTATAACTTTACTACTTTAGGCTTAGGCTCCTCTGCTCTTGCTACTAATACTGGATTCCACCTCTACTTACAGGAACTTGACTCTCATCCCTATCTGGCTCCTAAAACACAGATGATACTGGGGATGAAACTCGAACAGGAACAGAACTACTTGCTACTGTCTCTGCTCTAACTGCTGACCGACCCTATTGCTTCCATCTGTAATTCGACCTTATGAGTTGCATTCTGAGTTTCGCTAGCTCCATTCTAATACTAGCTCTTTACCTTACTAGCTCCGTTCTCTTAACTCGAGCTCACCTCTTTCCTACTTGCCTACGAGCTCACCCTCTCAGTTTAAGTCTTGTTGTTAGGTGTCTTAGTTTATTTGTTTTGTAGGTCTGGTTTGTAGTAGCTAGGGCCTTTGACTACCCGGTTTCGTTCTGATGCCCCGATAGCGAGCACAAGACTTGGTTTTCCCCCCCACGTGTGAAGCCTTGCTAGCAGTTGTCTTAGTCCTGTAGTTAGTAGTTGGGTTCTGTGACTCCTTAGCATCAGGCTGAGCAGCTACAGTTGGAGCCACCAAGCAACTACTAATGACCGCCAAGTAACTACTAACGACCGCCAAGGCACGAATAGACTTAAAGTCACTACTAGACGCCAAGGAACGGGGCAAACAACGTATAATGTTGTGCGGCAGGGCTGCTCTTCCGCCAAGGCACTCAAAGACAACTAGAAACATCTTAGCACATAAACAGTTATGTTTGCTCTCTTACTCCCTATGTGTTCGGTGACGCGGTAGCGCCAAGCAACTACTAGACGCCAAGGAACGGATAGACAAGCAACTAAGTAAGCCGTTGTGCGGCAGCAACAAATAGTATGTTATAACGCTGTTAGAACAATTCCAGTGTTCGCGTTACGCGGCAGTGTTGTTTGGGGCAAGCAACTACGACATTAGGAGTAGTTGTGCGCCAGTTGTTACGGAGTCCTGTGTTCGGTGTCGCGTCAGCGAGCTAAAAAAGCGCGGCAGCCACGAATAACGACCACAAGGGAGTTATGAGCAAGTCCTGCAAGAAACTCAATAATTACTATTGGTCCGAGATACTGACATAAAAATCTGATTCCTCTACAAATAAGAAGGAGAATCTATGAATAAAGAATTGAGCTAGCAACAACAAGGCTCGAGCTTACTACTAACAGAACAAGCCTGCCTTTTAGACTTACCTTTTCAAAGACAAAAGGAACCCAACAACTCAACACTTACTTCAAATCTTTCTCTATTGATACAGGTCCTGTGACTGTGCTACCTCTAAGACAGGTAATGAAACTAAAAAAAGAGATAAGCCCAGCGCCTTACTATTTAAATACTAATATCAAATCTTATTTCACTCTTACTGATCTCATATCCTGGCTGTAATGTCTCTCTTGGTCTAATATTCTTGCTTTAATGTCGCTCTTCTTCAGCAGTTGGAGTCGTTAGGGCAGTGTGGCATCCCTTGTTGCTGGGGTACGGTTTCAATTCTTTCTTCTAGGGCACGGTCTTTTAAGTGAGTTTAAGGGTATATGCCTTAGTTCCATTCTTTCCAGCATAGCATTAAGTCTTGGTGGACCCAGTGACATTACGATTAGGAACTGTAATAAGTGACATTATGATTAGGAACTGTAATAATAGTATAAGTTAGTTCGCAAGTAAGCAAAGCTCAAAGCAAAGAGTTTTAGTTTCAAAGTAAGGTGCTGAAAGCCTTCAAAAAAAGAAACTAGGAATTAAAGAATACAGGTGCTTAAAGCCTGCCTTATTACCTTGTAGGTTGAGCCTAGGTCTGCCACTACTGTCTTTCACTCTTAGACACATGCCTGTTAGCCTTACTTTCCTTCTTTGATTCATAGGCTCCTCTGCCTTTAACTCTTTAGCTACACTCTAGTAGTTGCTTGTTGAATGAAACTAGTAAGTCTGGGAATGAACCCACTAAAGATAGGGCTTGCAGGTAGAACACTTAGAATTGAACAAAGTAGCCAGAGTCGAGGGAGATGAGAAAGCTGCTTGTTTGCTCTTTCACTTAAGTCTATTATACTAGATGATGATCCTAAGGTATGATCTAGACCCGATCCAGCACAGCAGATGATCTTTCAACAGAGTAGAGTCTGGGCCGATCCTCTAAGAAGAAAAGAAATACCTCTTTGATTTACTCTTTCCTCTTGAACTCCTTTACTCTACGAAACTCAGAAATACCTCTTGCGAGCTGCGAGTCAAACAGTGCTGATAGCTCAGCAGATATAGTAGTTACGGTGTTCTTCTTTTAGTTTATAGGAACTCTGACTTGTTTCATTCCGCTCTATATAAGTAATATGTATTCCGTTTTCCACCTTCCATAGTAGTTTCATTCTGTTTATCTATTTGCTATTGGAGGTCAGTTATTCTTATCTATTTGCTATTGGAGGTCTGTTATTAAAGTTACGTTCTTGCCCCTGAAAGTAGTAGAGTC
>LR890030.1:799308-822062 GCA_900464855.2 Musa schizocarpa
TTGGTTGGCCTTTCACCCCTAGCCACAAGTCATCCCCGTATTTTGCCACATACGTGGGTTCGGTCCTCCAAGGCCTGTGTGAGCTCTCTTCAACCTGCTCATGGCTAGATCGATCGGTTTCGGGTCAAATAGGAAGAACTAGAATCTTATATCTCTGGAAAGCGCCTACACCTAATGGCTTAAGCCGCTGTTCCCATTTCCTCGCTGACCCATCATGCAAAAGGTACGCCGTTAGAGTGAGTGCGCTCTGCTCCTTCGACTGATTGTTTGCATCGGATCTCAGGTTATCTATTGCACTCCCCGATTGGGGTTCTTTTCACCTTTCCCTCACGGTACTTGTACGCTATTGGTCATTGAGGAATACTTAGGCTTAGAGGGTGGTCCCCCTTTCTCGCGTAAAAGCGATCATCATTCGAACACGCCGCGTTTTACTGGGAAGGATCGAACCATGGGAACGAATGAACAGGGCTATCACCTTCTTTGGCCAGATCTTCCAACCTTTTATGAAACAAGTTCACTGCGCGCCCCACCACGTAAGTCCTGTGTTGCCTACGCTTGCGCCCCAAAGCGGTTGCTGACTTTGTACAACTCTGTAGGGCGTGGTAAGGCAAGACTGCCTACGCTTGCTGCTAGCTGGTTTTTCCATCATCCAATCCACATTGAATGAAACTGCTTGAGGATTGAAACCCTTGTTCCGCTCTCGCTCGCCGCTACTAACGGGGTCTCGGTTGATTTTCCTTCCTTTAGCTACTGAGATGTTTCAGTTCGCTAAGTTTGAAAAGTCCAAAGAGCGCAGACTAGCCACGGAGCTTGGATATGGTTTCCCGATCGGAGATCCATGGATCACAGACGCTCTCTCCCCATGGCCTTTCGCCTTTGAAAGCGTCCTTCCTTCTCAATGCCCGGGCATCCATCCAATGCATTATTTTCGATAGCTTTAGAATAGAAAGTTGACTTAACACCCATAGAATATAGATTGAACACAGAAAACACGAACCACCTCTATTCAGTACTTGTGCACCGCTTATGATAAAAAAGTGACTTCTAATAGAAGTATTGTCTTTAATGATAATGATCTGAGAAAAGTGTGTGCGAAGTTGAGAAAGATTGGATCTTGCTGCCTTAACCTCTTCTTTCTCTTCGACTTTACCGACTAAGAAAGATTGGATCTTGCTGCCTTAACCTCTTCTTTCTCTTCGACTTTACCGACTGAAGTAGTTACTTGTTCACTCCAAACAATGCCACCCCATCCGGAGACAATAAGCGTTAGCGTCCCGAAACTCCCATTAGCGTTAGCACAAGCGCTTCTTTCTCTTATGGAACTATATACTAAAAGTACTTAGTGGGCGGCGCACTCCTACCTGCGAGCGGACTACTTTTTAAAGAGCACTCAAACCTGCTTTGCTTCCTTTGCTTCCTTTCTTTCAACTTCACTTTATACTTGCAATAATCTAGTAGGATAGGCAGTATGGAAGGGTTAACTTTATACTTGCAATAATATAGTAGGGGAACAGTATGGAAGGGCTAGTTTGTTGGGCCAGTGAAGAAGGTCAACCTTTCATTCAATTTCAAAGGTGTTTTCAGATATCTTGATTGCGCACTCTTTGAATCTCTCTCAAAGCGTTGTTATCTTTGAATCTCTCTTGCACCACTGACCCCTGTAGCTGCCGTGGACTGACTCAAGCCAAGAGCCGAGCAGGAGGTCTTTTTTCTATGTTCTTAGGCGTCAATGCATTATCCGGACAGTTTCAAAGGAACAATAAGTGATTACTTAAAGGAAGGGTAAGGCGGGACAAAACAAGAAGTTTCATCTTATTATAAAGAAGGCAGTTAGAGTTTAATCCTATATCTTTTACAGTTAAGACAGAATTCTCAACATCAACAGTGTCGGTCAAGTGTCAAGGGCGTCACACACTTATTTAATGTATCTTCTATGTAGTAGGTTATTATTGAATCATAGAGGAATATGAGGTTCCGTCTGAAGTCAGCGGGACAGAAATCAGGGAGTTAACTAAAGTAAGGTCATCTGCAAGCGTATCTGAAAGTCGAGTAAGGGCGCTAAGATAAAAAAACAACATGAAAAACAACATATTATATAACCAGACAAGAAACTACTAGACAATGAAAACAGGACTTGGCGGGTAGGCTTGTGTCATTCCTTAACTAGGGTAGTTGTTTACTTAAAGTCAAAGGGGTGGGGCTTGTTTCCTTCCAATACTAGTTGGGGTCGGCAAGCTAGTCCAGAGCCCTTATAGTAAGTTGCCCTTATTGTAAGTTCAAGACAATCCTTGTAGTTCCGGTTGGGCAAGACAATCAGTGGAATCATTAGTAGTAGCCAGATCAGAGGAGAGGTAAGTAAACTAGTGAAATCTGTATGCTTTCCTACTTGCTATGTGTTTGTAGTAGTTACTTGTCTAGTAGTTGCTTGGTGGCTATAGCACTGCCCAGCAACACCCTAACTTTTCTAATATATTTACTTTTAGGGCATTCTATCGGAATCGAACTGGTGATAACAAGAAATAAACTCAAACTACCAAACTACCTACTATAGGAAGACACCTCATAAGCCAGAGTAAAACTTTGCCCTAAATGGATAAACTAAGAAGTAGGAATTCCACCCAGTAGTCAGGTGCTGCCTTGTCCAACGCTATCTATTTATCTTTCCTTGACAAACAACCCTAGTGCTAGTGCTCTCAAGTGGGAAACTCAGAAGTGAACTCATAAGTAGAAGACCTAAGCCAACAAACAGCAGAACTCAACCTAGTAGTCCGGAGTATTTGGTTCAAAGAAAGAAAGAAGGGAAGTCTCATAGATAGGAACAAGAATCTACTTAAGGGCTCGCCCTGCTTCCAAGCCTAACTATCCTTTCTTTTATTCTGAAACATGTAACAACACTACAAGAGTTTTGCTAGCGCTTATAATAATTCCATACAATAAGTAAATAACAGGCTTAACCCACTAATACCTTTAGGCTTTAATACTACCCCCAGCGATCAACCTACTATTTATCTCCCTTAACAACTAATCCGCATTTGAACCTACACCTATAAGTATGAGCCTTACATTCCTTTCTCCAGTTCTTTAAATTAATAACTCCATTCTATATTTCAATTAGGCAGCTGACGCTGCCCTGCCTTTCAGTCTATCGACACCTACCCAATGAACCAAAAGAAAGGAATCGATCGATACCGCCTTATACCTGATAGGGCGAGCAATCCACACGCGAATTAGCTTCCGAGGTTGCCATTTCACCATCAAGGCATCTTTTCAAAGTCAAGCGTATTACTGAAATAGTCCACATATACTCATATATAAGAGAGTAAGGAGCAAGTCTCATATATAAGAGAGTAAGGAGCAAGTAAACAAACAAACAAGCACAAGAACGAAACGGACCATGCTTCAGAAGGTAAAGCAACCTTTCCTATACTCAACACTAACTATAATCCGATATAAGAACACAGATCCAGCTCTTTTCCTCTACTTATGTAATCCAGCAGTTCCACTATGCCAAGGCAACTATAGTCTCTTCACGTAACAGCGAACGAGAACATAGATTATGAACGTAAGCCAACGATAACAGTTCTTATATGCCGAGCCAGACTACTAGAGATTATGAACGTAAGCCAACGATAACAGTTCTTATATGCCTACGCTCCGTCCTTCCTGCAAGTAGTTAGGGTAAACTCTAATTCTCTTCTTTTTGCGGTATAAGGAGTTATGTGAGTTTGTTGGAACAAGAAGCAAGTTAAAGTGGGAGATCGAAAGCCTAAGTACTAACGCTTTGGAGGAAAGGGAAGCAAGAGGTGCACGTAACTCGCTAATGCCGATGACAACTGGAGCTAAACAAACGTGTGCCCAAAGAAGTAAGCTAACTCATATAAGGTTGTTTCTTGCGCTGTTGAGATACCAGAGTTGAGTTCCTGTTCTAAAGTCAGTAACAAGACCAAGACTTCAAGTCGACGAGAGAGAAAGAGAATCCATAGTGGAATTCAATGATGTTTCGGCTCGAAAGGATTTTCATGGGCTATATAAGTATCGCAGTTCGAGAAAGCCTTATTAGTTAGAGCTTTTACTTATACTTTGTGCCTTAGCTTAGTTAGATTATACTTGGCTTGCGCCTGCCTTAGCTTAGTGAGAAAAAGCCCTATAGCGCTAGTTAGCCTTTACCTTTGCGTGACCTACTTGGCTTTGGCGTTAACTATAATTCATAGAATACCGGAGATACTAATAGAGACTGTTTGTTACCAGATTGCCTTTACTTTTTTTTTATTATGTCCTTCTTCAGCGTACTTCATACGAGTCTCCTTCCTCAGTTGTGTTTGGACACTCAAGTAAGCAGTCAGCAGCGTAGAACATGCACAAGAAAGATTCCCGTTGGATTTCTCAATTCCTGTCCTGTTTGACATTGAAGTAAGTAAGGGTAGGTTAGGGTAGGGGAAAGAATCAACATATTAGCTCAAAACACAGATGCTAGAATAGGCAAAAAAATGCAATAGAACAGCCCCGCATGAACTCGCTAACCTAACTCCGAAACTCGAATAAGCTAATCACCAAGGGCTTTTGTCGGAGAAGAAGACCGGCCAAGTAACTACTAATCTATATAAAGAGAAAGAGCAAAGTCACTACTAATCTGTCTTCGTGACCAGCTCCTCCATTCTAGATTTACTACTTGCTGAATTCTATATTGACTACTTGCTTAACACAAGCACTTCATCCTCTCCTATTTGTGCCTAAGCTTTTTAAGACCCGATTGCTGCTCACTTGGTGCTGAACCCTGTAGTGGTTGATACTTCACCCTGACTTTATAGTGAAACCCTGTCTTTAGTTTGTAATTGAATACCGGATAGGTCCAATTAAGGAGAACGGATGAAACAGCCCCTCTGGCAACTAGCTAATCTAACTCAGGCAACGAGACCCCTATTGTCTGGAGAGGCTCATTCTGCTCTGTTTCTGGTAAAGAATCTACTAGCTTTGAAGCGGGAAGGAGAAGGCCATAACACATAATTAAAGCTTGAGTTGAGTAAGTAAACACTATTCTTAAAGGTAGGGTTGACCGGGCAGTAAGTGATAGGCCAGTTCAAGTTCAAGGAAGAGTTTCAGACCAGTCCCTTAGTATTAGTATATATACCTCAGTAAGGTTAAGGTTATAAAAGTATGGTTATGAGAGATCGGCAAGCTAGAAAATAAATGAATTGAGTTAGATTAGAGTCCAGGGCTAGTGTAAGTGAGAAAGTAGAGTTCCTGTTCGAGTTCAGTCAGCTGCCCCAGTTCTAGTTCATAAGTTAGGAAAGGGAGTTAGGAGTTCAATAGGAGTTTATAGTTATGAGTTAGGTCCAAGTCACTACTAATGTGTAGCTAAAGGAGCCCTAGACCAGTTAGTAGATCCCTTATTCTTTGTATTAATAGTTACATCATAGTTTCGGTCCCTTATGCTTATTAGTAGGAATGCCTGAGTTGAAGATTCGGTTTCATACCAGAGTAGCAGAGTGGAAGGCCAAGCAGTAGGAATTAGTGGTTAGTTTACAGAGCCCAGAGCCCTAACTTTCTTAGTTGACAGAGCAAGAGGCTAGTTATTGTAGCCATAGCTTAGGTCGGGAGCCATAGTTTAGGTCGGATGGGAAAGAGCGAGCAAGCTTAGATGCGGGGGGAAGGAAAGTAGGAATGCACATGTTACTAATAACTACGTTGGTTGGCGGTTAGCGAAAGCGAGGTTAACTCTGAGCTGAGTCCTGTAGAGGCTTGAGCAGGTACAGTGGCAGAATATCTTATACCCACAGCCTGGTGCTCTAGAGTTATGAGCAAGTCCTGTCTTTCCTACTTTAGAAGATAGGTATACCGAATTCAGGAGGATTTCCCATCAAAAAAAAGAACCAACTAACTACTGGGTAAAGCGAATAAGAAAGAAAGAGAAGGGTCGAAACTAGGTTAGAAGAGGGTAACTGCTGCTGGGCTAGTTTCAAGAAGTCTTAGTATTGGTCCTGTTGCATCTGTATTTGTAGCCTGAGGTAGTTGAGACTGTAGGTCTGTTATTCTTATTAGTAGGAATACCGGGTAGTCCTGTTTCACCAGTAGAGTAGTCGCGTCCAGAATCCATACCAGAATCCATATTATTAGTAGTAGTAGTAGTAGCCTGAGGCGTGCAAGTATTTATAGCCTAGGAGCCTCATTCTGTTAATAGTAGCCGAACATTCTTAGCCTTAATACTAGCCGCCCAGTTTATAGGCCGATCAAGGAGCTTTCTTTCTAGGTCCGCCCGGTGAAGTGGAGAGATGTTCTACTTATTGTTGAGTCTTATTGATGGATTTCCTGCCCTAAAGATGTGCTCTTGGTCAAGGTAAAGATGACTGGCCTTGGAAGTCTACAGGTCTATAAATAGCTATTTCATCACTGATTTTCTAGGATAGAATACACAGAAAGAAAACTCTTTTTTACACAGAAAGAAAACTCTTTAGTTTTTAGCTAAACTAGCACTCATAAAGGGTGGAAGGAACACGAAAGCGTAATAACAAATCGAAACCTCCTCGCAACTTAATGGGTTTATATTAGAATATTCATTTTTTGTATATTAGAATATTCTTTCCTTAAATGTTGTCTTCTTTGATGTTAGAGCAAAAGAAAGTACTACATATGTTCCTACTTAACCTTTAATCTTATTTCATAACCACCTTACAGAGCCTACTTCTTTCTTTCTCTGGGATATTTCTTTCTTTCTTTCTCTGGGATATTATCAATCCCATTGTGATGGGCAAGCCTACCACTCGGCCCAATAAGAAGAACATACGCAAGGGTCCGAAGGAGTCTATTTTGTCATGCCTTCCTTCTGTCCAAAACTCTTTCATAGCCGGTCTTTCCTTAAATGCGAAACCACTTTATCGCCTTAGCTACTAGCTTAAACCCCAAAAACCTACTCCCGGGTTTAGCATGGATTCCTTCCCTCTATTTCAATAGCGAAGAAAGGCTCTTGCTCGAAATGCGTGACTGCGGCGCCCCGGCATGTCACTCTCAAATGCATGTTGGGTTGGTCCAACCAATAAAGGTATTTTCTTTCCTGTGAAGGGAAGTGGTCGCTCACTGAACTCGTTCTCTTTTTTCCAGTTGGACTTCCTCTGTGGACATGGCCCAACAATACTTTTAGTACAAGTAGCTCAGGTGGAGGCAATGCAGTAGCATAGCGGAGTAGAGTCACGGTATATGCATTATTCTGCTCAAGCTTCGACAGCGAAAGCGCTAGGATTATGGCTTCAGATCTGACTTCTTATATGGCGCCCACTTTCAGGTGGAGCTCAGGCATGAGGTATATCAGCATCCGCCGACAATGACGAATCTTTGTCCGTAATATAGGCGGTGGGAATAGTAGCCGAAACCCAGATTTAGTTCCGACTGAACCATAAGTATAGCAGTAGTACTCCCTTCACCTACCCAAATATCACTTTCGGGGCTTCAATCAATATAAAACAAACATTTAATTTCCTAGGCGCATCTTAATTCTCAATGAGGAGAGATTTCTCGAGTTGCTTGTGCCTGTTCGATTCAAACCTAATAAGTTATAGAACTATGTCCTGATTAAAGATCCATGCCACGTTGAACTCCTTATCTGTTGGTCGTAAACTCAAGTGCCTCAGTTAGCATAGGGTAGATAGGAGTGGGCATGAAGCACTTTAGCAATAGCAGGAAGCGGGAATGGAAAAACGTTCTATAACACCAGCTGACCGCCCAACGGCTACCGTCGATCTCGGAATGCAGGATTTTTTCAAGCTATCGAATCTCCCGAACCGACAAACTCACTAAGAGAAAAATGTTGTCCTCCATTGCGAGTGAATGAACTAAGAGAAAAATGTTGTCCTCCATTGCGAGTGAATGAACTAAAGCGACATATATAAGCAGTGGCCTGTATTTAGTGATGTGCCGGCTACTGCCTCTGTGTGGATCCATGAAGCGAAGTAGTTCCCTCTCTGCTCAGAAGTGGATTGACTGAGTTAACTCTGCTGTCGCTTCGTTCTCTTCCTCCCTCTTAGCTCGCTTCATTCACTCCTCGTTGTGAGACTCGCCAGCGGTTCGATACACGTGGCTCCTGGAAAAGCGTTATCGATGTTTCCACTCCTCCAAATTAGTTGTCAGAACGAGTCGTCGGAACAAGGGCACGTATAGTTCGAACCTCTAGTTCCCCTTACAGTATTCCCCGGATGGGCTAACTCCTACTTTGCTTTTTAGTGGGCTAACTCCTACTTTCCTTCTTAAGTTATAGTCTCGCTCTCGTCACTGCGCTCCATCGTTGATTAAATTACATGCCCTTTTTTTCTTACTCGACGTTCTTCGCCTCACGAAAACCTACTATACCGAGTAATACCTCCGGAAACGAAAGAGTTGGACTTACTCCACTCCAATAGAGTATAGCCTGCTTGGTATAACCATAATATAGAGTATAGCTTGCTTGGTATAACCATAATACCTAAACTACACGACATACACAGGGACTAGATTATTTTCTATTGGCGCTCTCAACTCTCAATGGATAATTCAACGTAATCAGAGGAATTAGACGGAGGGGTTTCATAGAAGCGGGTAACTAATAGCACATCTTGTCCCTTATTATTATCTCCTCTTAACAACTCCATTAACTGCTTCCCTTGCCGACCGATACTTATACTTTAACTTAAACTAAACTTTATGAATCGCCAACACTTGTAGAACGTCTTGGAGCTTCCTATCCCACAGCTTATTATCCAGATCCAGCTTCAGAAGGTAATGTCTGATATTCTGCCCAACACCCCGCCAGTACTTCTGCTCCATATTAGGCTTCTGCTTACTCTTACTCTCTTACTTATATACTAAACTCAATTCAATGATTTGATTAAAGTCAAGTTTCTTCACTTCCACTTCCAGGAGAGGTCCGGGCAGAATCCATTCTTTCTTAAACAAGTGCGGTGCTTGTTAAGTCCTAATGCGGTGATCAGTAAAGTCAACAAAGAATTGGAGAATTCAATCAAGTAACACAGTAAAGATTTTTGTAACAGGGCATTCCCGAAAGCAGGAATTGTACTAACGCTTTCAAGGTGGAGTAAAGGAGTTTGCCAAGGGGTTGCGATTCAATTAGCGAGTAAGGAGCAAGTCAAAAGCAACAGGAGTTCGGTATGCTTTAGGCGAAAGGAAGGAATCAAATATGGAGTTTTCAAGGAAAGACGTAGCTCGCTAACTGAGTGGAAGTAGGAATTACAGAATGGGGAGTTTACAATTTCCATGAATGAGTTGCGCTTACGAAACTGGCACAAGATGTAAAGTACAAAGACATAATATCATGCGAAGGCGCGAAAACAGTGGATTACGGGTCGGGTGCTACTTCATTAATACTCTGTGGAATCCCTAGTTTCATCCCCAGTTCCAGTTCAGCGTAAGGAGTATGACCAGTATATGGAGTGGGAGCTGTATAAGGAGTAGGACCAGTATAAGGAGTGGGAGCTGTGTCTTGACTATTTCCTTTACCAGGTGATAGAGACATATTCTCAATTACATGTTGGATGCACTATAGGAGTACCCTCTTTTTTCTTCTATTATAAATGAATCTATATGTGTGCTATAGGCGTACCCTATATTGAAGTGGAGTCATATAGGTAAGTTATTCATTCTAAGTGGGTATAGATAGGTTCTGTTCTTGGCGCCTTAGTAATCCTATATAGATAGAAAAGCATTGCGTAAGTAAGCGTTCCGTTTAGGTCGCTAATTGTTCCAGTTTCTTTAGTATAGAAGATGGGGCAATTATGGATTAAGCAGTGTGAGTGTCGCGGGTCTTCAAATGATAGTTACGCTCAAGTTCTTGTCTTAGAGAGGCAATTACATTCCACAAGTACAGTTCGGGCAAGACGTTCAACAAGTGTTATAGACTAGTTTCTTTCAGTTCTTGGCACTTTACCGAGTAATGGTGAGGATGCAGATGCTCCGTCTTTCCCTGGTGTCTCTTTTCAATTGAAGGAATAAATAAAGGCTTTAGACTGCCTTCGAACAAGAAGCAAGGG
Organism: Musa schizocarpa; assembly: GCA_900464855.2. Lineage (NCBI taxonomy): Eukaryota > Viridiplantae > Streptophyta > Magnoliopsida > Zingiberales > Musaceae > Musa > Musa schizocarpa. The sequence goes on from LR890030.1 coordinate 809,319, forward strand.
TATTAAAGTATGGGAACAGAACTCGACAAGCACTAAAATCCACTCGACTTTTACCACTTAGCGCATCAAAGCCCGATCTTGCTTAGTATTCTGATCCGATTCAAATCTTAGCAAGGAGAGGAGAGATAAAAGGGGTTTACGGAGCGAGGATCTACCCGTTGTGCAAGGGAACTTACTGTTAACAGTCATTTAGGGAAGCAAGGTCAGGAGATAAATATGTTTCAACAGAAGAATAAGTCTCAAGGGCGCCACACTTATTTAATGCAAGTTGATTTAGTCTCGGCACAAGAATCGAATGCTTAAGTTCAGTATTACGGAACAGTATCAAAACAAAAGACAAACTATAAGTTCTTGCCCACACAGGAGAGCCTTCACTAGAATGCCGTGCATCTTCTGCGCTAAGTCCGTATTGTCCTTCCTTCTGTTCTTGTTGAATCATATAGAGAAGAGAGCGGGCGGTTGCCCACTGAATATTTGCACTATAATCAATGAAGGGGGTTTCGAAGTTCGCTCCTCAATTCCTATTCTATTTGATGAGAGCACCCGGGAAGAAATGCATCTTTGAGTTGCGCGTAAGGAAAGGAGTTGACAGCCTGGCTTTACTTACTACTTAGTTGCTCAAGCAGTCTCAAGTCTGGTATCAATCAATTTCCATAGCAGTCTCAAGTCTGGTATCAATCAATTTCCATAACAGATCAAGCTTGAGGGAAGAAGCCTAAGCTATAGGTAGATCACCATCCGTTCCATTTATAGTTCCGTTTTCCTCTCTGCAAGAAAGATAATATTCCTTTTTTACCTGAAGACGAAGACAAAACTGTTACTGAAGATCCAAAGGTCAGTAGCCCACGGTTCAGAATGTGGAGTTCGGAGTGCTGGTGCTAACGATAATTACTATAAGGCCAGGGTCACTTTATACTCAATAAGCTAGTCGACAACTCAATAAGCTAGGCTAGGCACCCTATACTCTACTTTAGGTTCATAAAATCATGGAATTTAGGAAGCCGGTAAGATGAATAAGATAGGGAAGCTCTTTACAGGATTCTATGCTAATTAAGTGCTAACTCCGATTAGGCTGAAAGTTACCTAGCCGACAAGAAACTAGGCCCCAAGTAACTAGGCAAGTAACTACAGAGATCAGATCAGGGTTTTCTAAGATACCAGCGGTCGTCAATTCAATATAGTCTCTTGAGCACTAGTCGGACTGGCAACTGGATACTTTCATCGTACCCGAGCAAGCCAGCAAGCCAGAATTGAACTATTTCTTGACCAACCCTCTTTCCCTCGTACGAGCTCCTTTAAGACTAGTATAATCCCCAGCTGCTCTTGTTCAAGTGGAATTCAGTAGGTACTAAAATATCAGATATAAGACTCAGGTTTGTAACTAATCCTTTCGTGTTGGGGAATACTTGAAGAATTTCGTGGAAGACCCAGAAAGTAGTGGTCCTGTTGCATAAGTGGTAGCTGTTCCTGTTTAGAGGTAGGGTGCAAGTACTGTTATAGTGATTGTTGAATACCTTGTAGTAGCTTGCCCTGTTCCAGTTCTTGTTGAAGTAAAAAGGGCTGTTAATGTAGCTTGGCTCTTTGCTTGGAGTTTCATTCTGACTTACCCACACTTTATAGTTTAATTAGTTCTAATACCAATACAAGAGTTAGGAGTTATAGAGCCAGAGTATCAAGATGCTAGGCAAAAATGAACTCTAACAGAACTAAAGTAGTTGGATGGTCAATCACATGAAAAACACCGAACACAGAGCGGCAGTCCCTTCTTCCGCTTTTCTTGTTCTAAAGTAGGGTGAGTAGAGGTAGACAAGTGGAGCAAGAGTTCAAAGAGGAAGTGGAGAGGTCGGCTCGGGAAGCTGTTAAGTAAGAAGGAGATGCCAGGTCAGGTAGTCCTGTTGGAGTGGAATACCGGTAGGCCTTGTCTCGTAGCTTGTCTCTTTCCCACCGATTGCCAGATAGAAGTCACTAGGGGGGTTATTAGTAAGCCCACTGATTCCCTGTCGTTAGGGTAGCTACTTCAGACTTAAACTAGTGCCACTGATTCCCTGCAGCTGTAGTTACAGGCTTAATGCACCAATCTGTTATTGAAATGCCTACAACGGAATACTTACACACACACCACAGGCTATAGCTACTACCAGCAGGACTTAACCCGGGTAGTTACAGACTTACGTGGTTGGGCTGGTGACTGAACCCAGGTCTTTTTTTAATTGAGCCTTTTCCACGGTAGGTATACAGGCTCGACTACTGGCCGCTCAGGCTTCAAAGTCCACAAAAGACTGATGCTCTGTATTAATAGTATGAGGACTGATGCTCTGTATTGGTAGTATGGGGTCTGGTATTGGTAGTATGGGGACTGATGCCCTGGGGTACTGCTGCAGACTGATCTGTTAGGTACTCGGACTGAAACCACTCCTAACAAGAATGAAACCAACCAAGCAGAGACTAAGTTGGATCACTGGTAAAGAGTGGAACCAATAAAAGCAAGACTGAGACACTTCCCAGGAAAGCAGGATACTGGCGCTACTCAGCCTGATGCCAGGTATGCTCATACTCAAAGTAAGGGTCACTTAGGACTTTCACCAGTGGCTCCTCAGCCTGATACTGTTGCTAGGCATAATGCACCTGGGTGTACAAGAATGGAAGCAGTGTAAGGGGAAAGAATGCAACTAATAGGTATAAGCCTTAACTCCTCACTCACTTACCGCTATGCCAGTGATACTAACTTAAGGAATGGAACTAGAGCAGCTCGTTGTCAAGCAAGTAGTGGAGTAGTTTAATCAGTAGTTGTAGGGTCTTGCAAGGGAGCAGTTCCGTCTGAAGGAGAGGTAGGTTCGGGGTAAGAAAGAAGAATTAGTTGACTTACTTTTTTTCATGAAGTTACTCGGGTAGTTGACTTACTTTTTTCATGAAGTTACTCGGGTAGTTGACTTACTTGTTTAATGAAGTGACTCGGGTAGTTGACTTACTTGTTTAATGAAGTGACTAGGTGCGGGTAGTAGTGGATTGGCCCAGTTTCATCCCCAGTTGCATCTGTATTAGTTGACTCTGGTCTAGTAGCTAGGGGTCTCCTAATAGAATCACTAGTCAGCCAGAGCAAGAATCGAGGTTAAGATATGATAGTTTAGGCCATCAGGATTTGGGTTTCCAATGCACTCTAACAGAACTTAAGTCGTTTTCTGGTCAATGACATGAAAAAAACATCTACTTATTCGAAATAAGGAACTTTTTTACTATATAAATGAGGGTCTAAAGTATCAACCTGAAAGTAGTGCTCCAGTTGCATCAGTGAGAGTTGAGGTCGGGTCGGGAAGCTAAGGTATTCAACAAGAACAGGACATTCAAACTGGTTCTCTTTCTACTCTCCCTACGCTCTACACACACAGTAGCACTGCACTGCCGCGTCAGTGAGTTACACTAGTTGACTTCTTTCTTGCCCAACCAGTATAGTAGTTAAGATTGAGTGGACTTAAAGCTCAGCGGGAAGTTTCGTTTATTAAGTGAGCAACAGTAGGAGTGAGTTCCAAAGGAGTATTATAGTTCCGCTTCTCTGCTTGTCTAGTTGTTGGGTTTACAGCAAACAGTGGTTCAGATCCTTTGCCCCAACTAGTAGTGGTGGAGAGATAGGTTATTCGGAATTCTTAAGCCCGAAGTAAGTTACTAGGTGAGCAACAGTAGGAGTGAGCTCAAGAGGAGAGGTAAGTAAACTAGTTAAATCTGTATGCTTTCCTACTTGCTATGTGCTCGGGACGGGAGCAATAAAAGTAGTAGTAGCAAGAGGATAGGTCTAGTAGCAAGACAATAGGAGTATAATCTTAAGGATCAGTATCAATATAAGTAGTAGCTTGGCAGTTTACAGAGGTAGATTAGCAAGATCAGAGGGTAGGTAGGTATACTCAGACTGTAGCTAGCGAGTGACAGAACCAAACACTGCCCCACAATACATTAACCCTTTGTTCGCTGGAACTAAGCAGACTCAGAGTGACCTCAGGTAGGTAAAGAACCAAACCACTGGTAGCTAGCATGGGTGTACAAGGAGTGAAAGAATGGAGCAGGTGGGGCTCGCTACCGTTTAACACAGGCTCCTACCGCTTGGAACTCCTAGGCGCGCAACATTAGTAGTTGCTTGGTGAACCAAACCAGTGCTACTGAGCCTGATGCTTGGGCCAAGCTTAGACTAGTAGAATTAGTGGAATCCCGAACTTAGAGCTACAGCACCACCAACACAAGCACCCGAACCAACTTCTTTGGTTTTAGCACCCGAGCTCCACTTTGAGAATAGAAAGAGAACTAGGTCTGATGGAACCCGGTAACTAACAGTGCCCTCAAGTAAGTGGGAAAGCCAGAATGCATATTAGGATAAGGGATAGATCTAGCGCATCTAGTATAAGATAAAGAATAAACTACTGGAAAGAGGGCCATAGTCAATAATTGCTAGCGCATTAGAATAAGACAAGTAATAGGGATGAAACGTAACTTCTCTAACACCGGAATCAGGACTAGTTTGGTATTCAATGATAAGATCAGCGTCAGGGCCTTATAGTAATTTGCTTCTTCTCTGCTATGACCAATAAGGGAACTACTAATGGGTCTAATTCTTAATCTAGTACGGCGATCATAATTAAACTAGTCAGTCAGGGTATAAATTCTCCGATCCCACTCCGATCCTATCATCTCAACTAGAGCAGAGCACTGAAACCAAACTTTTATAGCGGACCTCGATCTCATCCCTCTATGGCTCTTGATGATTTTATGAGTAGTTGACTCTTGATACTTTACCGACCTAGTAGTAGCCTGGTTAGTTTAATACCGATCCAGCCCTGAAGTTAATGGGTAAAGTTAAATCCCCTGTTCCTGTTCTTGTTTGATTGGAATTCTTAGTTGCGGTAAATCCTCTGGTAGTGACTTGGCTTGAGCTTTCCTACTTACTAGATCAATTCCCTTTTTGGACCGATTGCAGCTGTCAACTATGAACTGATCATTCGGTATACCTTATTTGTTGATTTATCTCTTTGCCTTTATAGTGGTTGCTGGGCCTATTTACTACCCCGGACCGGACAGGACAATAAACTCTATCTCTACAACAAGGGAAGGGACCATAGGTATAATAAGTTGGCTCCACCCTAAGGTTACAGGAGGGACGAAGGAAAGGTGGTATAGCTAATAGTTCCTGAACTGCCTAATTATTCACCCTAGCCAGAGCCAGAGGAAAGGCGCAGATAGTTAAGTGGCACAGGACTCGTACATAACAACTAGGGAGGTTAAGAAAGGACTTGTACAGGGTTTGATGCGAGGGTAGTTGCAATACTTCCATAGAACAGGGAGTTAGATGAGAAAACCAATTGAGTTAGATGAGCTATAGTTATGAAAGAATAAAGTCAGAATATAGATAGTATTTGTAAGTAGAAGAGCCAAGCGTATACTTGCTATGTGTTTGTGAGCCAGAGTTAGATGAAATGGAAAGGTATAGGTTCAAGAGGTATAGGATAAGAGGTATAGTTGCAATCAATAGTGATACAAGCCATCAAGAGTTCAATCAATAGGGAGATAGTTACTAGCCGCTAAGTCAGAATAGTATAATACCATATAAGTAAGAAGAAGGAGTGACTATAGAGTAATAGAAGAAGGTAAAAAAAAAGAAGAGGGTAACTGCGCTCTAAACTATGAAGTCAGAATGAACTTACGTCGCCCACCTGGTGCTCTTTCTACAAATAAAGAATGGAGAATGGAATGATCAACTACAGGCTCTGAGGAAACGGAAGAAGTCTTGTTACCCGCCAGATAGGTAAGATAGAACCAGGTTCACTAAAAATAACATATACTATTCCATAGGTACTAGAAATATGATATAAGATTATACTGCGCATCTTTGAAAACTGGCTGAGCCCTAGAAGTTAGGATGCTCATCAAGCCAACTATAGAAAATGCTGAAGGGGAATTGGAGAAGCAAGCAACTGTCTTCTTTCTTTCCACCTATACTGAAAGGCAGACATAGCCTTAGTGAGCGTTAACGACTCTGCTAGCTGAAGACCGAGAGATACGATGGGCAACCGTAACTTGAAACTCGGAACCAGTCTTCACTGGACGACTCGATTCTCCGTGGTGTGGATGCCAGTGCTCAAAAGTGTGAGCTCTTCCTCTCTACAAGTCGAGTGTTGGGTTATAGGCTATCAGAGGATCCTACCAAACTACGGCCTCGATGTGGCGCCCTTAGTTAACGGGAAATCTGTCCCTCCGAGTTCCCGTGAAGCCGCGCTCAAGAGTGAATAAATGTAATTGCAACTCACTCGAGAGGCAAGCTCATTCAATGGTAATAATGCCGGAAGAGAGAAAGAAGCTTTTTTGGGAAAGAGTATTCGAGAGAAAAAAAAAAACACACTAGTCCGCACGACCTTAAATCATGAAATATAAGAATTGCTACCATACTATCTATCTCGGCCATAATTAAGTATAAGACTATCTCGGCCATAATTAAGTATAAGAATTGATACTATACTATCTCGGCTTGTGTACTTCGCAATAACTTGGGATCTAATCCTATAGAAATGAGAAATTGTATTCCCGTAAATAGGCATCCTGATGATACTGAATCGGCTCAATATGAAGAAGAATCCAATATTATTTAGCAAATCGATTCATCCTATTCTAGACTGATTGTACGAAGAAATTATATATATGGTTATGTCTCTCCCTTATGACTCGGCACTAGTGGAATAAATGGAAATGGCCAAGTAACTACTACTAAGGATCAGATCCTAATCCTAGTTCGGGACTGACGGGGCTCGAACCCGCAGCTTCCGCCTTGACAGGGCGGTGCTCTGACCAATTGAACTACAATCCCTGCGAGGTGTCTGGTATACATATAATATTATGAATGGTTTCAGAAGAACATTTGATTCGTCGCCTTGTAACAGAGACACGAATGATATACTCACTGATATATAAGAGAGATAGAAATATGGATATGGACTATAGTTAAAGTTACACGGATTACTAGTGACCTGTGTTTCTTTTGATTTGATTGCCAAAAAAAGGCCATGATAACAAACCTATAAGAATCCTTGCTTTGTTTTCATATTCTTTATGAAGATAGATAGTGGAAAGAAAAGATCAGAACGAATGAGAAATACATGGATAGAGAACAAAAACGGGACTCTTTTCTTTTACGGATCAGGCATTATAGTTTATGGAGGACTATATAATTGGCTATATTAGATTCATGGAGCGACGAAGCTTCTTCAACTGCTTCCCAGAACTGCTTAGGATTTGAACCAGCGTAGACATATCGCCAACGAATTACAGTCCGTCCCCATTAACCGCTCGGGCATCGACCTAGATCTAAACACTCTTTTGGACTTTGAGAGGGCAATTGATTGCGGGGGTAAATGAAATTGATTGCTCCTAAATAAACCCTACTCAGCATCTAGCTTAATATTACTAAATAAACCCCTACTCAGAGCTAGCTGAATATTATTAGCATACTAAGGTATATATCATGTACATCTATTATGCAGTAGACTCATAATGGAAAGGCTATTTGGAATGACAGTAGACTCATAATGGAAAGGCTATTTGGAATGAATCTAATAAGGACCCTTTGAACTCAGTGGTATAGTAACGTTATGGTAAGGCGTAAGTCATCGGTTCCAATCCGATAAGGGGCTTTTTCCACAACTATCAGGGCAGGGTTCAAATACTTATTTATTAGGAGTCATAAGACAGGTTCAAATACTTATTTATTCCTATTATATAGTAGAAGTTATAAGTATAAGAAAAGGAAGTCTAAGCCGGTCCATTGCTCTTTGCTTGTGCTTATTTGGCTTTAGGAGGTTGGTTTACAGGTAAAACTGATTAAACTTCATGGTATACCCTTTGACTGGCGATTGAATGAGTTGGTTTGCTAACACTCCCTCCTTTTCATAGTTTAGCACATTCTTAGTTGGGTCCGCACAAGAACGCAGGAAGAAAGTGATACTATTTCAAAGAAACCATATATTGATTGATTTCTAAATCATTCTACATCTTTGACTCGTTGGTGTCAATTAGGCGTGGACTTGTGTTGCTCTCCATGGTGCTTTCCGCATAGGTTGAATATTACTTCACTTACCTTACGTAAAAGATGGATAGGACTAGGTCTTGCTCGATCAGTTCAATTGCTACCTTCTAATGCGCATTCTTTGCTTGCTAACTATTGCTGTTTTCGTTTCGTTTCCGTATTTCTCTCTTTATCTACTGGGTCAATCTGGTTTCACATAGTTTTGGTGTAGCAGCTATATTTCGATGAATCCTCTGATTCCAACGGTGGAATAATTGGACGTTGAACCCTTTTAATATGATGGATGGGAGTTTAGGAGTATTAGGCGCTGCTCTGCTATGCGCTATTCATGGTCTGTATAAAACACTTTATTCGAAGATGGTAACGGTGCAAATACATACTGTTCGTGCTTTTAACCCAACTCCAGCCGAAGAGACTTATTCCATGGTCACTGCTAACCGTTTTTGATCCCAAATCCATCTTTAGGGGTTGCTTTTTCCAATAACCGTTGGCCTTATGTTTTTTGTACCCGTAACTGGTTTATGGATGAGTGCTATTGGGGTAGTAAGTCGGTCTGGCTCTGAATCTACGTGCCTATGACTTCGTTTCCCGTTAGGAAGATCCGGAATTGGATACTTTATACCTACACAACCAATAATATTCCAATATACAAAGGAATAATATTCCATTATACAAAGGTATTCGTGCTTGACAAAGGTATTCGTGCTTGGATGGCGGCTCAGGATCAGCCTCATGAGAAAACAAACACCTTATATTCCCTGTAAGGAGGTTATACCACGTAGAAACACTATTTAATGGAACTTAAGCTTTAGCTGGTCCAAGAAACTACCTCGCTTGGTGCGCTGGGAATGCCAGACTTATTAATTTGTCCGGTAAACTACTTGGAGCTCACGTAGCCCATGCCGGATTAATCGTATTCTGGGCCGGGGCAATGAACCCATTTGAAGTGGATCTACCAGAGAAAAAACCTATGTATGAACAAGGATTGATTTGACTGTTGCATCTAGCTACTCTAGGTTGGAGGGTAGGTATAGGGGGGAAACCTTAGCATACTTAGTCTCTTGAGTACTTAACGGAATTTCCTCTGCTGTCTTAGGACGGAATTTCCTTTATGTCTTAGGCTTGGGTGGTATTTCTCATGCTTTGACCTTGAATCATCTTTTCCATTCTGCAGATAGAAAGATAATCACTACCATGTTGGGTATTAACTTCATTTTGTTAGGTCTAAGTGCTTGCTTTTATTCTAGTACTAAAGGCAGTTAGTTTAGGGGCATATATTCAACCTGGGCCCTATGGGGAGACGTAAGAAAAATGACACCAACTTGACCCGATGCCCAAGTGTAATATTTTGGATTTACTCAAATCTCCTTGCTTTTTAGGGGAATATAAGGATTTCTTGTTTGTGTAGACACGATTTCCATAATATTGATCTTGTTGTGAGGGGTTCCATTTGTATACTTTCATTTGTATACTTGTTGTGAGGAGACATGTATGGTTAGGTTATATTTGTATACTTGTTGTTAGGGGAATATCCTGATTTCTTGTTTGTGTAGACACGATTTCTATAATATTTCTCTTGTTGTGAGGGGTTCTATTTGTATACTTTGTGGAATTCCATTTGTATACTTTGTGGAATTTTTTGCTTAACCGCATAGGCTTGCTTGCTGGTTTTAGCATCGAGTGGTTTACTGTCTTATAGTTTAGATGCTTTATCTGTCTTTAGTTTTCTCGCTTGTTGTTTTGTCTGGGTTAATAATACCGCTTATCCTAGTGAGGCCGGGCCAGAAGCTTCTAAAGCAAAAGCATTACCTTTATAGTAAGAGACCAACTGGAGCTAACGTGGGATCCGCTCAATACTGGTTTAGGGAAATATATCTAATGCAAAACCAGAGATATGATTTTTAGGAGGAGAAACTATGGGGATCTTCGTATTCGACCCCTCTTAGTTGTAATTTGATTCTTTTCACCATTCTATCTATTCGATTTGGTTACTCTTACTTATGGTGAGGCTAGTCTAAGCAGACAGTGTAATGTAAAATGACTTACTTCATATGTTAACAAAAAAAAGCAGAAAAACTCACGTTAGCCGAAAACAAGAACTCACTGGACTAACGCTGATGATATAACTTGCGTTAGCGAGCGGAATCTATGCGCTAATGGAGTTCCCGGGGGGACACTCACTTGCTTGTTGAATGTGAGTGCCAAATATCATATTTTATAGCTAATCGTAACTAATGAATCTAGTAACAACCCATAGCCCCCTGCGAAACTCACTGTTTACATTAAGAGGAATTCATATAGGCATACTCACCTCTGCCCTTACTTGAAGCTTTCCGGACTCAATTGCTAGAAAGGGGGCGATCTTAATCGTTCAATATTCTATGAGAAAGTGTTTTCAAGAAGATATCTAAATTGTTAGCTATATTCAAATAAGGGTGTTTCCTTTACTTAATTCCATAATATGGTTTTCTCATTTCAAGATACAGTGGATCTATCTCTCATTTAAGAACAGTAATGTCGTGTCGTAATGTCTTCTTCTGCACCTGCTATATCAATTGTACATGGAAACAACATAATAGTTCTCAGGTAGCGATCGTATCTTATTAGCAGTCCTAAGGAAAGCTGGATCGATCGAATACCGCCCCAACGGTAGCAGCGGAATCTACTTTGATTGGTAAACATCTTGTCCTGCAGGAGCTCCTTCTCGGCCAGTTCTGGTTGCTTACTTATATTACTTTAAGTTGTGGCGTGGAGAATAGAATGTCCTTATGATTCTTCAGCGCAAAGTACTAAAAGTAGTCTTTCTTAAGCTCCAGTTAGTGGGGATAGTGTTGTCGACGAGTAAGAATCCTTAGTGAAGTCGTCAGCAGCAATCCGATCTTCTGCTTCAGCGAGGAGATTCATGACTGTTTGACAAGGTGATGCTTGTTCGAAAGATAGAAATGCTGTATTTTATTACTTTACTGAAGCGTTAAGTCATGCCAGATCCAGGTCCAGGTACAGGGCCAAACTAGTAACTACTCTCCGAGTACAAGAACGGATCTTATCGCAAACACTCTTACATGGCAGCGAGTAAAGATACACTTTATCTTAAGATTATTAATATCCTTATTCTGATCCGGATCCAGCTTTTTTCCACTTAGTATGATCCAGATCTTCTTGAGTCGACTCTCTTACATCGTATCTAAGTGATTCATTTCAACAACTCAATCGTGTGATTCATTTCAACAACTCAATCGTATCTAAGTGATTCATTTCAACAACTCACTACAGCCCTTGTGCGGGGTTAAAAACAATACTTTATACTTTCGTAGATAGAGAGAAAAGCATGAACCGAACTATAACTATAAAGAGAGTTGGGCCAGTGTAAAAGTCAAGATGGAAGCGAAGCGTCGGAACAGTAGAAAGGAGGAGCGGAAACAAAGTTAACTAAGGCAAAAAAAAGGAAGAAAGAGAGCTTTAAGCGAAAACTTGGAAAAAAGTTTGAAGAGTCGAATTGAAAAAACTCCACCACAAATATAATCCTGTAACAAAAGAGCATAGCTTGCTTTACCATAGTTTGCTTACCGGGGCCTTAGCGCTTTAAGAAAAGAGTTGAATTGAACTGCACTCTGACTTCACTTCGGCTTCAGATCGTTTTTCTCTTCTAACTACTGAAGATCAACTTCCAATTAATCAAATCTCCTTTAAAACCTCCCTATCAGATGTTCGTAGACATTTGAGCTTAATAACTGTGAGCCTTGCCTGTTTCTGCTTTAATAACTGTGAGCCTTGCCCTTGCCTTGCGTAACCTAAAAAGCTTTGGTGCACTCTCTTCACAATTAGCAAGCTATAGAGAAGGAGTTATAGGTCAAGCAACAGAATAAGTATTAGAGTGGAAACGAGCAAGAATCAAGCATGCAAGTACTTCCGAACAAGCCAATTACCTAGCCCTCTCAAGCACCGACCGACCTACAACAATCTACTTTGTTTGAGCTACATTGGGACTGCCGGCAACGGCACCTCTTAGGGAAGGTCCGTTTTCTACTCATATTCTGGCTTTGCTTCTTAAGATGTAACAAGTTAAACTAGCTCTATTCTTTTCCTGGTCTAGTTTGTGCTGTTCACTTGCCTTATACTAGATGCAGAAGATGGGTAATAACCAAATTTTTAGGGTGATTCCTAGTGTCTTGGTTGCTGCCAGGAGGAGGAGCAATCGGATAGTTCAGTTCTGGGGAAAAGAATCCAGTAGGCCCAACAAAACAAGTGCTCAAAAGCAAAGGTCCTTCTCCAAAGTAGGAAATGGAACGTAGATGCGCCTGAGTTAGATACTAGAGGTATTGTACTACTGTACTGGCTGTCGGTGATAAGAGAGGTGGCTAAAACAAGCTACTCATAAGGTTAAGTTCCAGGAGAGGTAGTAAGGCAAGCAGTTCCGCTGGCCCATAAGGTAAGCAGTTAGTCAGAAGTAGAGGTTGAAATAACAGTATATGACACTGATTAAATTGTCTGGTAGTCCAGGTGAAGTGGAAAGCGAATCAAAACTCAGTAGAGTAGCAGAATAAGTAGTAGTAGCAAGAAGAGGTGAAAAGAGCATTGTAGCTGAACCTGAACCAGCAAGCCCTTAACTCCCGGTTCTTTCTATTCATAGTACCCATTTGTTATAACCATGGATGGATAGATCTACCTACCAATTCTAAAGAAAAGAG